>JARQOC010000001.1:450358327-450388818 GCA_033576535.1 Allobates femoralis
CCTCCTCCTCCTCCTCCTCGGCCCCGCGGCCGGAGGGTGCGCCCCCCTCCTCCTCCTCCTCCTCCGGCCCCGCGGCCGGAGGGTGCGCCCTCTCCTCCTCCTCCTCCGGCCCCGCGGCCGGAGGGTGCGCCCTCCTCCTCCTCCTCCTCCCTCCCCCCGGCCCGCCGGCGGAGGGTGCGCCCCCTCCTCCTCCTCCGGCCCCGACGGCCGCGGAGGGTGCGCCCCTCCCTCCCTCCTCCTCGGCCCCGCGGCCGGAGGGTGCGCCCCTTCCTCCTCCTCCCCTCCCCCCCGCGGCCGGAGGGTGCGCCCCTCCTCCTCCTCCTCCTCCTCCGGCCCCGCGGCCGGGAGGGTGCGCCCTCCTCCTCCCTCCTCTCCCCCCGGCCCCGCGGCCGGAGGGTGCGCCCCTCCTCCTCCTCCTCCCTCCGGCCCCGCGGCCGGAGGGTGCGCCCCTCCTCCTCCTCCTCCTCCTCGGCCCCGCGGCCGGAGGGTGCGCCCTCCTCCTCCTCCTCGCATCCCCTCTCTCCTCCGTCCCCTGCCGGCCCCCGGGGAGGGTGCGCCCCCTCCTCCTCCTCCTCCTCCTCCGGCCCCGCGGCCGGAGGGTGCGCCCTCCTCCTCCTCCTCCTCCGCCCCGGCCGGAGGGTGCCCCCCTCCCTCCGCTGGCCGGGCCGGAGGGTGCGCCCCTCCTCCTCCTCTCTCCTCCTCGGCCCGCGCGCCGGAGGGTGCGCCCCCTCCTCCTCCTCCCCCCGGCCCGCGGCCGGAGGGTGCGCCCTCCTCTCCTCCTCCTCCTCCTCCGGCCCCGCGGCCGGAGGGTGCGCCCCTCCCTCCTCCTCCTCCTCCGGCCCCCGCGCCGCGGAGGGTGCGCCCTCCTCCTCCTCCTCCGGCCCGGCCGGAGGTGCGCCCTCTCCTCCTCTCCTCTCCGGCCCCGCGGCCGGAGGGTGCGCCCCTCCTCCTCTCCTCCTCCTCCGGCCCCGCGGGCCGGAGGGTGCGCCCCCTCCTCCTCCTCCCCCCCCGCCCTCCCCGCGGCGGAGGGTGCGCCCCCTCCTCCTCCTCCTCCGGCCCCGGCGGAGGGTGCGCCCCTCCTCCCTCCTCCTCCGGCCCCGCGGCCGGAGGGTGCGCCCCTCCTCCTCCTCCGGCCCCGCGGCCGGAGGGTGCGCCCTCCTCCTCCTCCTCCTCCGGCCCGCGGCCGGAGGGTGCGCCCCCCTCCTCCTCCTCCTCCCCTCCCGGCCCCGCGGCCGGAGGGTGCGCCCCTCCTCCTCCTCCTCCTTTCCGGCCCCGCGGCCGGAGGGTGCGCCCCTCCTCCTCTCCTCCCCGGCCCCCGCGGCCGGAGGGTGCGCCCTCCTCCTCCTCTCCTCCTCCTCCGCCGCGGCGGAGGGTGCGCCCCCTCCTCCTCCTCCTCCTCCCCCCCCGCGGCCGGCGAGGGTGCGCCCCTCCTCCTCCTCTCCTCCTCCGGCCCGCGGCCGGAGGGTGCGCCCCTCCTCCTCCTCCTCCCCCGGCCCCGCGGCCGGAGGGTGCGCCCCCTCCTCCTCCTCCTCCTCCGGCCCCGGGCCGGAGGGTGGCCCCCCTCCTCCTCCCCTCCTCTCCTCCGGCCCGCGGCCGGAGGGTGCGCCCCTCCTCCTCTCCTCCTCCCCGGCCCCGCGGCCGGAGGGTGCGCCCTCCTCCTCCTCCTCCTCTCCCTCCTCTCTCCCTCGCCCCGCGGCCGGGAGGGTGCGCCCCTCCCTCCTCCTCCTCCTCCTCGGCCCCGCGGCCGGAGGGTGCGCCCCTCTCCTCCTCCTCCTCCGGCCCCCCGGCCGGAGGGTGCGCCCCTCCCTCCTCCTCCTCCTCCTCCCGGCCCGCGCGGCCGGAGGGTGCGCCCTCCTCCTCTCCTCTCCTCGGCCCCGCGGCGGAGGGTGCGCCCCCCCTCCTCCCCGGCGATCCCCCTCCCCCCCCTCGCCCCCGCCCCCCCCGCGGGTGCGCCCCCCTCCTCCCTCCTCCCCCCGGCCCGCGGCGGAGGTGCGCCCCTCCTCCTCCTCCCCTCCTCGGCCCGCGGCCGGAGGGTGCGCCCTCCTCTCTCCTCCTCCCCCCGCGGCCCGCGGCCGAGGTCCCCTCCTCTCCTCGGCACGCGGCCGGAGGGTGCCCCTCCTCCCTCCTCCGGCCGCGGCGAGGGTGCGCCCCTCCGCTCCAGTGCCCTCCTCCCTCCCCCCTCGGCCCGCGGCCGGAGGTGCCCTCTCCCTCCTCCTCCTCCTCCGGCCCGGGGGCCCGAGGGTCCCTCCTCCTCCCCCCCGCGAGGGCGCTCCCTCCTCCTCCCGCGCCGCGGCGGGGTGCCCTCCTCCTCCTCTCCTGTCCGCCTCCGGGTGGCCCCTCTCCTCCTCCCCCCGTCCCTCTCCTCCCCCCCGCCGGAGGGCCCCCCCTCCCCCCTCCTCCCCCCCCCCGGAGCGCCCCCTCCTCCTCCTCCTCCTCGGCCCCCGGCCGGAGGGTGCGCCCCTCCTCCCTCCTCCTCCGGCCCCGCGGTCGGAGGGTGCGCCCCTCCTCCTCCTCCTCCTCCGGCCCCGCGGCCGGAGGGTGCGCCCCTCCTCCTCCTTCCTCCTCCGCCCCGCGGCCGGAGGGTGCGCCCCTCCTCCTCCTCCGCCCCGCGGCCGGAGGGTGCGCCCTCCTCCTCCTCCTCCGGCCCCGCGGCCGGAGGGTGCGCCCCTCCTCTTCTCCTCTTCTCTCCTCCGGCCCCGCGGCCGGAGGGTGCGCCCCTCCTCCCTCCTCCGCCCCCGCGGCCGGAGGGTGCGCCCCTCCTCTCCTCCTCCTCCTCCGGCCCCGCGGCCGGAGGGTGCGCCCTCCTCCTCCTCCTCCTCCGGCCCCGCGGCCGGAGGGTGCGCCCCTCTCTCCTCCTCCTCCGGCCCCGCGGCCGGAGGGTGCGCCCCTCCTCCTCCTCCTCTCCTCCTCCGGCCCCGCGGCCGGAGGGTGCGCCCCTCCTCCTCCTCCTCCGGCCCCGCGGCCGGAGGGTGCGCCCTCCTCCTCCTCCTCCTCGGCCCCGGGCCGGAGGGTGCGCCCCCTACCTCCTTCTCTGCACCATATCTCATCCTCCGGCCCTCCGTTGGCCGAGTGTGCGCCCCTCTCCTACTTACCTCCTGGGCCCGTGGCCGGAGGTGCGCCCTCCTACTCCTCCCTACCGGCCCCGCGCGCTGAGGGTGCGCCCTCCTCCATCCTCCTCCGGCCCCGCGGCTCGGAGTCGCCCCTTCCTCCTCCATCCGGCCCCGCGGCCGAGGTGGCCAACTCGCTTCCTTCCTCACTGACCACGCTACTCACGAGCGGAGGGATGCAGCATCGCCACATCATACCCACTCGTGGCTGAATAGTGATACAGCCCTCTTCCCTTCCGCATCCATTGCGAGAGCGAGGTCCCATCTCCTATCTCCTAGACCCACGTGCAGTTCTCTAGCACTGCCATCCCGCCGGCGGATCAAACTGCCTAACCCTTCCTCCAATCTCAGTACGGCCAACCTTGCGGAGGAACAGACGCTACTCAACTGCTGGCTCCAGCCGTGAACCATTGGTTTTATAGGAAACAACAGCTCTCTATTCCAACATCCATCCGCATTTCTTAGAATCTCTCACGGCGCCCTTGGTCAACTTATGGTGATGAACAGGAACAGCACAAACAAAAAATCTTCCTTTCCTCAAGAGAATCTCAGCACGCAGAACGGAGGGACAGACTCCTGTCGATCGGACCTCCGTGGGAGAATCACCAAGCCTTCTAGAGACAACACAGCAACATTATCACAGGACAACCCACTCCAGTCTATGCAATAGCAACCGATTGCAAGTTTATGAAGGCAAGTGTGCCAGGCTCATCTAGTATGTATTAGAAGGCAATGTGGATCCATTATCATTCGGAAAGCATTAGGGCCATACACTATATGATGAAGGCAATGTGGGCCCATATGATATTACTATGAAAGCGAATGTAGGCTCATACTGTTGGCAATGGCCGTGCGGCCATGCTCTTCTCCTCGTACCGGTCCCCGGTGGTGCCCTCCTCGTCCCGGCTCCCCCCCCCCCGGGTCGTCGCTCCTCCTCCGTCCCCAGCCCACCGCTCGAGCTCCCGTTACTCTCTAACCATAGTCTAGAATACCCGATGCGTTAGAATCAGGCCACCATCTAGTATTATATAGAAAGCATGTGCGCTAATATACTATATGAAAAACAGTCTCTGTTGCCAATAGCATCCATTCAAGAATTTTCTTTTATGAATTTTTTCACAATTTCATTTATACTTTTCTAAACACATTTTTTAGCAAAACTGCAAAGACTTAAAAACTAAAAATTATGACAAATTCCCTTTACCCAAAATGAAATTCAGTTACAGAATAGAAATTGTGGAGGGAACAGATCTGTGGGATGGAAAACTGAACATTGGGTTAAGATCTGAACCTATTGTTTCTATAGGAAACAACAGCAAAGTCATTAATTACTACAGGGACAAACCATCCGCCATTATAATAATAGAGAGGGACTCACCGCAGCCCTTGGTAACTTATGGTGAAGAACAGGGAACAGCACAGAAACAAATGAAAATCTTCATTGTCTCTAGAGAGAATCTCAGCACCAAGATACGGCTAATGTGATACAACTCCTAGTGGGCGGAACCTCCCAGTGATGATGACATCACAAGGCCTTCAGAGACATCATCACCCACAACATTCCATCACAGACATCTCCCAGCATCAACTATAAGTCTGTTGCCAATAGCAACCATTCAAGTTTATGGAAGGCAATGTGGGGCCATTATACTGTATTGAAGGCAATGTGGGATCCATTATACTATTCGGAAAGCAATTAGGGGCCCATTACACTACATGGAAGGCAATGTGGAGCCCCTAATATTACATGAAAGCGAATGTGGTGCTCATTATATTGTATGGAAGGCCGGTGCGCTCCTCCTCTCCTCCGTCCCCGGTCCCCCCCGGGGCGGGTGTCTCCTCCTCCGTCCACGCTCCCCCCCCCCCCCGGGTCGGATCGCTCCTCCTCCGTCCCCGCCCACGCTGAGCCCCGTATACTCTGCTAACCATAGTCTAGAATACCCGATGCGTTAGAATCAGGCCACCATCTAGTATTATATAGAAAGCAATGTGCGGCCTAATATACTATATGAAAAACAGTCTCTGTTGCCAATAGCATCCATTCAAGAATTTTCTTTTATGAATTTTTTCACAATTTCACTTTTATACTTTTCTAAACACATTTTTTAGCAAAACTGCAAAGACTTAAAAACTAAAAATTATGACAAATTCCCTTTACACAAAATAAAATTCAGTTACAGAATAGTAAATTGTGGAGGGAACAGATCTGTGGGATGGAAAACTGAACATTGGGTTAAGATCTGAACCTATTTGTTTCTATAGGAAACAACAGCAAAGTCATTAATTACTACAGGGACAAACCATCCGCCATTATAATAATAGAGAGGGACTCACCAGCAGCCCTTGGTAACTTATGGTGAAGAACAGGAACAGCACAGGAACAACATGAAAATCTTCATTGTCTCTAGAGAGAATCTCAGCACCAAGATACGGCTAATGTGATACAAGCTCCTAGTGGGCGGAACCTCCCAGTGATGATGACATCACAAGGCCTTCAGAGACATCATCACCCACAACATTCCATCACATGACATCTCCCAGCATCAACTATAAGTCTGTTGCCAATAGCAACCATTCAAGTTTATGGAAGGCAATGTGGGGCCCATTATACTGTATTGAAGGCAATGTGGGATCCATTATACTATTCGAAAGCAATTAGGGGCCCATTACACTACATGGAAGGCAATGTGGAGCCCCTAATATTACATGAAAGCGAATGTGGTGCTCATTATATTGTATGGAAGGCCGGTGCGCTCCTCCTCCTCCTCCGTCCCCGGTCCCCCCCGGGGCCGGTGTGCTCCTCCTCCGTCCTCGGCTTCCCACCCCCCCCCCCCCCCCCCCCCCCCCCGGGTCGGATCGCTCCTCCTCCGTCCCCTGCCCACCGCTGAGCCCCCGTATACTCTGCTAACCATAGTCTAGAATACCCGATGCGTTAGAATCAGGCCACCATCTAGTATTATATAGAAAGCAATGTGGGGCCTAATATACTATATGAAAAACAGTCTCTGTTGCCAATAGCATCCATTCAAGAATTTTCTTTTATGAATTTTTTCACAATTTCACTTTATACTTTTCTAAACACATTTTTTAGCAAAACTGCAAAGACTTAAAAACTAAAAATTATGACAAATTCCCTTTACACAAAATAAAATTCAGTTACAGAATAGTAAATTGTGGAGGGAACAGATCTGTGGGATGGAAAACTGAACATTAGGGTTAAGATCTGAACCTATTGTTTCTATAGGAAACAACAGCAAAGTCATTAATTACTACAGGGACAAACCATCCGCCATTATAATAATAGAGAGGGACTCACCGGCAGCCCTTGGTAACTTATGGTGAAGAACAGGGAACAGCACAGGAACACTATGAAAATCTTCATTGTCTCTAGAGAGAATCTCAGCATCAAGATACGGCTAATGTGATACAAGCTCCTAGTGAGCGGAACCTCCCAGTGATGATGACATCACAAGGCCTTCAGAGACATCATCACCCACAACATTCCATCACATGACATCTCCCAGCATCAACTATAAGTCTGTTGCCAATAGCAACCATTCAAGTTTATGGAAGGCAATGTGGGGCCATTATACTGTATTGAAGGCAATGTGGGATCCATTATACTATTCGGAAAGCAATTAGGGGCCCATTACACTACATGGAAGGCAATGTGGAGCCCCTAATATTACATGTAAGGGAATGTGGTGCTCATTATATTATATGGAAGGCAATGTGAGGACTTTATTCTACGTGGAAGGCAATGTGTGGCCCATTATACTATATTGAAGGTATTATGGGGTTTACTATACTATTTGGAAGGCTATCGGGGCCCATTATATAGATGGCATTGTGGGGCCCATTATATTATATGGAAGGCAATGTGTGGCTTATTATACTATATTGAAGGGAATGTGGGGTTTATTATACTATCTGGAAGGCAATCAGATGCCCATTATATTATATTGAAGGCAATGTGGGGCCATTATATAATATGGAAAGGAATGTTGGTCCATTATACTATATGGAAGCCAATGTGGGGCCTATTATAGTATATGGTATATATAGTATAGTATATTCTAACGCATCGGGTATTCTAGAGTATGTATGTAGTTTATTTATGAAGATTTAAGAATAATGCAAAGCGAAGCTGGGTTTAAAATCCTGCACAAATATCGCAGATTGCTGGCAACCAATCATCGAAGGGTAGTTGAAATCTTGCGCCAATTTGCGTGTGGACTGTCCTGTTGCTGATTGGTCGTGGGCGGCTGGCCTGAGCCCGGTGAGAGAGGGGTGCGGGCAGGAGGGGGCGGGGTGGGCAGGAGGGGGCCAGGGGGACAGCGACAGGATGCGAGCAGGAGGGGGCCAGGGAACAGCGGGCAGGAGAAGGCCAGGGAACAGCGGCCGGGTGCAGCCAGGGGGGGGCGGGGGGTTGCCCCTCTGCCCGCACCCAGCTGCTGTTCCCCGGCCCCCTCCTGCCCGCAGCAGAGTATACGGGCTCAGTGGTTAACAGAGTATACGGGGCTCAGTGGTTAACAGAGTATATGGGGGCTCAGTGGCTAGCAGACTTTACGGCGGCTCATTGGTTAGCAGAGTATACGGGGGCTCAGTGGTTAGCACAGTTTACTCTGGCTCAGTAGTTAGCACTGTATACGGAGCCTCAGTGGTTAGCACTCTATGGTGGCTTAGTGGTTAGCACTGTATATGGTGGCTCAGTGGTTAGCACAGTTTTGGTGGCTCAGTGGTTAGACACAGTATGGTGGCTCGTGGTTGACAGTATATGGTGGCTCAGGGGGTTAGCACTAGTATGGTGGCTCAGTGGTTAGCACTGTATGGTGGCTCAGTGTTAGCACTGTATGGTGGCTCAGTGTTAGCACAGTATGGTGGCTCAGTGGTTAGCACTGTATGGTGGCTCAGTGGTTAGCACTGTATGGTGGCTCAGTGCTTAGCACTGTATAGGTGGCTCAGTGGTTAGCACGTAAAGGTGGCTCAGTGTTAGCACTGATATGGTGGCTCAGTGGGTTAGCACTGTATGGTGGCTCAGTGGATAGCACAGTATAGGTGGCTCAGTGGTTAGCACTGTATATGGTGGCTCAGTACTTAGCACTGTATGGTGGCTCAGTGGATAGCACAGTATATGTTGGCTCAGTGGGTTAGCATTGTATACAGTGGCTCAGTGGTTAGCCAAGTATAAGGTGGCTGAGTGGTCAGCATTGTATGGTGGCTCAGTGGTTAGCACTGTATGGTGGCTCAGTGGTTAGCACTGTATGGTGGCTCAGTGGTTAGCACTGTATGGTGGCTCAGTGGTTAGCACTGTATGGTGGCTCAGTGGTTAGCACTGTATGGTGGCTCAGTGGTTAGCACTGTATGGTGGCTCAGTGGTTAGCACTGTATGGTGGCTCAGTGGTTAGCACTGTATGGTGGCTCAGTGGTTAGCACTGTATATGGTGGCTCGGTGGTTAGCACTGTATATGGTGGCTCGGTGCTTAGCACTGTATGGTGGCTCAGTGCTTAGCACTGTATGGTGGCTCAGTGCTTAGCACTGTATGGTGGCTCAGTGCTTAGCACTGTATGGTGGCTCAGTGCTTAGCACTGTATGGTGGCTCAGTGCTTAGCACTGTATGGTGGCTCAGTGCTTAGCACTGTATGGTGGCTCAGTGCTTAGCACTGTATACGGTGGCTCAGTGCTTAGCACTGAATGGTGGCTCAGTGCTTAGCACTGAATGGTGGCTAAGTGCTTAGCACTGTATGGTGGCTCAGTGGATAGCACAGTATAGGTGGCTCAGTGGTTAGCACTGTATATGGTGGCTCAGTACTTAGCACTGTATGGTGGCTCAGTGGATAGCACAGTATATGTTGGCTCAGTGGGTTAGCATTGTATACAGTGGCTCAGTGGTTAGCCAAGTATAAGGTGGCTGAGTGGTCAGCATTGTATGGTGGCTCAGTGGTTAGCACTGTATGGTGGCTCAGTGGTTAGCACTGTATGGTGGCTCAGTGGTTAGCACTGTATGGTGGCTCAGTGGTTAGCACTGTATGGTGGCTCAGTGGTTAGCACTGTATGGTGGCTCAGTGGTTAGCACTGTATGGTGGCTCAGTGGTTAGCACTGTATGGTGGCTCAGTGGTTAGCACTGTATGGTGGCTCAGTGGTTAGCACTGTATGGTGGCTCAGTGGTTAGCACTGTATATGGTGGCTCAGTGGTTAGCACTGTATATGGTGGCTCAGTGGTTAGCACTGTATATGGTGGCTCAGTGGTTAGCACTGTATGGTGGCTCAGTGGTTAGCACTGTATGGTGGCTGAGTGGTTAGGACTGTATGGTGGCTGAGTGGTTAGCACTGTATGGTGGCTGAGTGGTTAGCACTGTATGGTGGCTGAGTGGTTAGCACTGTATATGGTGGCTCAGTAGAATAGTCAGAGTGGCAAAGTCTCAGCCAATGATCAGCTCCAGGATGATCAAAGACAGTCTCAAGTTATCTGTGAGTACTGTGACAGTTAGAAGATGCCTGTGTGAAGATCATCTATTAGCAAGAAGTCCCCACAACGTCCCACTGTTAGAAAAGACAGGTACTGCAGCAGATACAATTTGGCAAAGAACACATCAACTGGCCTAAAGAGAAATGGAGAAACATTTTGTGGACTAATGAAAGTAAAATTGTTCTTTTTGGTTCCAAGGGCCACAGACAGGTTATCAGACAACCCCGAAACACTGAATTTAAGCCACAGTATACTCGGAAGACAGTGCAGCATGGTGGTGCAAGTATTAGGATATGGGCATGTTTGTAATGCTTAATGCTGATGAGGAAATGCCCTTGAAATGGGTGTTTCAACAAGACATTGACGATGAACACACCAGTAAAAAAGCTAAATCTTGGTTCCAGTCCAACAACATTGAGGTTATAGAGTGGCCAGCCCAGTACCCGGACCTTAATCTGATAGAACACTTGTGGGATGACATAAAAAAAACGCAGTTTCTGAGTCAAAGCCAACAATTGGAAATAAATGTGTACTAGATTTTGTGACTGGGCGTTGAACCAAGGAACTAGTTGGATTGCTGCATGTATGGTCGGAAAGGAATTTTTCCACTAATATGGAGCTTTGTGTCTGCCCCATTGGGTTTTTGCCTTCCTCTGGAGCAACAGGTTAGGCTATAGCAAAACCAACAAAAAGATATATAGTGAGCATAATACCCGAAAATAAATGAAAAAATGGATTGCATTGTTGCATTTTCTGTTCCAGTTCACATTTTGCTTTCCTCAGGTTAGTCTATTGGTTGAACTTCATTGACTTAAGTCTCGTTCAACTTTAAATAACAAAAACTGACTGTGGGGAAATCATACAGAGTGGGGGCCGTCATACTCACAGGTCATCACACTGTATGGGGGACATTATACTCTGTGTGTGAACAATGAGGATATCACAATGTGTGAGGGCTATGATACTTTGTATGGTGCATTGGGGGTAGGATACTGAATGGAACCATGTTCCTGAGTGGTGATTGTTGGCTTATCATACTGAGTGGATCCAACATACTGACAGATCATCACACTTTATGAGGAGACATTATACTGTGTGTTGGACCAATTGGGACATCATACAGTGAGGAGGGGGCACTTTAGGGATAATATAATGTTTTGGAAGCACTGTGGAGGCATTCATACTTTGCGGGACGCACTGTGTGTGGGAGGTTATCTGGACAATTTGTGTGCTCGAATTCACATTAGTATATCATACGCTGCGTGTAGATGGTGGCATTGTAGGCAGCATTTTCTCTTTAATGGACATGAAAGGGGTATCATGTGTAAGAAAACTAAGAGACATAATTACTGTGTGCATTCCACAGTACATACCCTTCTCTTAATAAATATATATTATACTGTATATACTTATATATACACATATTACATATACACAGTATTTAGCACTATATAACATTGTGTGTGCCATGTGGATAATGCACAGTAAGAAGCTACATTATTACTACATGGATTACAATGTGGGCTGAGCATACAGTACATAGTGACTATACAAACATACTAACCAGAAGAACCAGTTTCCAGGCTCATAACCTCTTTTGTCAGATTCATTTTGGGCTCGAACAGTGAGGTCAAAATGTGATCCGGCATTTGGCCAGGAGAAATAAAACATCCCTGAATTCAGGATCTTCCTGAGAGCGGTGACCCGTTCCTCCTCTTTGGTCTCGCCTTGTAGTGGACAGAATTCGGTGGATGTGATTTTGTAAACTTCAGCATCTAATATTCTCCCAACAGAGGTGCATCCACTTACCAAGACAAGGAAGTGCAATCGAGTATTTCCTAGGAACAAAAGAAATATCAAAACAGACATCAGAATCCCAGAAGACATTTAGAATTATTTACACCACAGTATTCATGGAAATACATCAATTAGCCAGAATTAACCACTTAAGGGCCACTTTACACACACCAACTTACCGTATCTGAAAAACTTACTGGTTGCAGTGAAATCATGGACACATTGTTACATTTGTACACTGCAACAAAATGGAGCAATGTATCCATGATTTCACTGCAACCACTAAGTTGTTCAGATACGTTGGTGTGTGTAAAGTGGCCATGACAGTTTAGATATAGACATACAACCTGGCTTCCAAACTGATAAGCTAATGGGAGACTAGAATCTATCATTTTTAAGTTGGTCAATCTAAAATAATGGTAGTAAGATCACAGCTAAACTGCATATAGTTGCATTGTATTATCAAGTAAAATCCATTCCTTATTCTCTGTAAATTTTAACATTTAAAATTACATAAAGGGAATCTGGCATTAGCATCGGAGAGTAGCATAATGAACAGACAAAACCCCCAATTCCAGTGATGTGTAACTTACTTGGCATAGGTTTGATAAAATCAGTGTATTAACCCCTTCATGACACGGGAATTTATCGTTTTTTCATTTTTGTTTTTTGCTCCCCTGCTTCCAAGAGCCATAACTTTATTTTTTTGTCAATATAGACATATGACAGCTTGTTTTTTGCAGAACGAGTTGTACTTTCAGATGCAATAATTTTACTACATAGTATACAAGGAAATTACAAAAACATTCCAAGTGTGGTGAAATTGCAAAAAAAAGTGCAATCATGTGTTTGTTTTTTACGTTTTTTAGCCAACACGTTCACTATATGGTAAAACTGACAGGTGTGATGCCTCGGGTCGGTACGAGTTTGTAGACACCCAACATGTATACCTTTACTGGTATCTAAGTAGTGAAAAAAAAATTCAGAAGTTTTGAGAAAAAAAAAAAAAAACGCACTTTTTGCGCCATATTCTGCAAACCGTAGCGTTCTCATTTTTCGGGATCTGGAGCTGCTTGACAGCTTATTTTTTGTGCCTTGAGCTAACGTTTCTAATGATACCATTTTTGGGTGGATACGCTGTTTTGATCGCCCGTTATCGCATTTTATAGCAATGTTGCTGCGACTAAATAAACTTAATTTTGGCGTTTGGACCATTTTTTCCGTTACGCAGTTTAGGGTTCTCATTAATTGATTATATATGTTGATAGATCAGGCGATTCTGAACGCGGTGATACCGAACATGTGTGTTTTCTTATTTTTTTAAATACTTCTGTTGTGAATGGGGTAAAAGGGGGTGATTTGAACTTTTATGTTATGTTTTTTTTTTCTTACAGGTTTTCAAAATTTTTTTTTTTTTTTTTAAATTCTCATTTTTACACTGCCCCTTTAAGAGGCACCTTGCTGCACAGTCCGATCGCTTCCAGGAGATACAGATGAGCTGCAGCTCATCAGTATCTCCCAGAATCGCGGACCCATTGTGGTTGGCAGCGCCACCTTGGATCCCGCTGTCAGTGATTGACAGCGGGATCCAAGGGGTTAACAGCACCGATTGGATCCCGGATCCGATTGGTGCTTTTACCCTGACATCTCAGCTGAGATGTCGGGGCTTTGATGTGAGGTCCGCGCCGGAGCTCACATCAGACACCCGGACACAGCCCATGATGTCCTCCTACGTCATAGGTCGTGAAGGGGTTAAAGGATTAACTTGTCCTGGTCATCAAGCATAACCATGAGCTAGGTATAATAACAACCCCACAGATTGGCAGCTCTTTGTGTACACTATATATGGGCAATAAAATGCCAATCTGTGGTGTGAGCGGGATTATAGAGCTTTACATTCAAATAACTGATAGATCTGCAGCAGAAAAAACAGTGATTTTATCAAAACGACACGTCGTTGGAATCAGGGTCTCTGTCTCTACATCATGCTGCTCTCATAATAGTTTGAGAAAACCTGGTGACAGATGCCCTTTAAATTCAGCGTACTGGAAATGAGATCAGTCTAGACTAGAGATGAGTTAAGGCCACGTTACACACACAGATATCTGTGACCAACATCTGAACAGATCTCTGGTTGCAGTGAAATCATGGACACATTGTTACATTTGTACACAGCCACAAAATGGAACATTGTGTCCATGACTTCACTGCAATCAGAGATCTGTTCAGATGTTGGTCACAGATATCTGTGTGTGTAACGTGGCCATAAAACTTTCAAGGTTCAGTTCAGGTCACCGAACTTCCCAGTATTGAGCAAACCTATTCGAATTCAAAGTCTGGGTGCTTTACATTTGCAAAACACTGGCGTGAGCATCACCGTGGACAGTAGAGTGACCGGATCTCATATGGGGGGGGAAACAAATGTCGGAATCTTGTTAGTCTGGACCCCACAAAACGATTCCCCTTTCCAGATATTGAGATAGCCAAAATTTGAGCTCGATCAAACGACGTTAACCCATGCCGCTCGTCGCTCAAAGTTTGAAAAAATCCAAATTTTTGGCCAAAAAGCTGACATATGGAGCCATAACTCCAGAACGGTAAATAATAAAACACGCTTAATATCTCAAAAGAAAGCTAATGTTGTTCTTCAAAATAACAATTATGTATAAAATATAAATTTTAAGTCAAACTGAGTTACAACAGCTTTTAGCCCCTAGAACGTGACCTGGTACCACTAGGAGCATACTTCGTATATTTTGTTATTAAGTGATAAATTGTGTTTTTTTTGGTATGTTTTTGAGTTTAAAGTAAAAATATAATAAAAAAACAAGTAATACTGATAAGTCTAATGACAATTTTTATTTTAAAATATAAAAATGAGGTATATAATACATACAAAACAGACACAGAAAAGATAGACGTAGTACCTACATGAGTTGATAATTTTACATAGTTATCTAATCTATTCTAGAGCTTTTGTTAAAGTAGTTTTTGAAACGTCAGAATATAATGCTCGGCATTTGCTTACAACTTGCAGGACATATTGCTTTTGTTCTTCATCTTTTGTCAGAAGGTCGTTAAAGTCGGTTATTAATTTAACACCACGCTCAGCCATATCATTAACTACTTTTAATGCTTTGACAATTTTCAATCCTTCTTGGAAGTCATTATTTTGAGGCCAGGTGTTTGGATTTTGTCTTAGGAAATCTGTTTTTATATTAAATCGGTCAAAGAATATAAACATTTCTTTGGTAAGTAAATTTACTTTCAAACTTTGAGCGACGAGCGGCACGGGTTAACGTCGTTTGATCGAGCTCAAATTTTGGCTATCTCAATATCTGGAAAGGGGAATCATTTTGTGGGGTCCAAGCGGTCAAAATTCTGATTCGATTTTTTGTGGTCACCCTAGTGGACAGGTACTTGGCCCACTGCGGTCACATGTAGTGTTTGATAGACTAGCACTGCGCTTAAAAACACAGTTGTTAGGTGTGGTGTGTGTCCAAATTTGAAAAAGAAAAAACACCCTCCCACCCCTGGAAGTGTTTTACTTATGGCTGGCTGCAAGTGGGTGGAGAGTTGAACTGCCAATCAGTGACTTCCATTGAGTGATGATGATCTCTGTAAAGTGCTATGGAATATGATGGAGCTGTAAAAGCAAACATAATATATATTTTAATATACTGTTCTTGAAAAAAAGTATTCCTAGTTCATGAACTTTTCCATTTTGTTTACCTTACTCCAAACTTAAAGGGATCCTGTCACCTCCAAAACCCCACCTAAGCTACCAAAACATGTCCCTGCAGCATATTATCACTAATCTCACACTCCTTTGTTCCTAAAAGCATCCTGTGAAAGTGCATAAAAACGTTTTAATACTTACTCATTGGTGATTATAATTAGAAGGGGCTATATTCTTTAGCCCTTAGGGCGTGTTGTTTGGCAGCCTGAATGATCCAGCAGCTTCTGATGTGATGTGGAGCTGAAGGCAGGACTAATGATTTGCATTCTGTGAGTGACTGAGAGGGGGGAGGGTAAAGCCTGCACAAGCAGAGGAACACAGACAGAGAGAGTTTGGACCATTCAGGCTGCAAACCAACACGCCCTAAGGGCTAAAGAATATAGCCCCAGCTAATTATAATCACTAATGAGTATTAAAACGTTTTTATGCACTTTCACAGGATGCTTTTAGGAGACAAAAGGAGTGTGAGATTAGTGATAATATGCTGCAGGGACATGTTTTGGTAGCTTAGAAGGCGTTTTGGAGGTGACAGGATCCCTTTAAAGAGTAAATATACCGTATATACTCGTGTATAAGCCGACCCGTGTATAAGCCGACCCCCCTACTTTTGCCCCCAAAATCTGGGAAAACCTATTGACTCGTGTATAAGCCGAGGGTGGACCCCAGCACAGGTATACAGCCCCAGTGGTAGTATCCAGCCCCAGTGGCAGTATCCAGCAGCCCCAGAAGTATATACAGCCCCAGTGGTAGTATCCAGTAGCCCCAGAGGTATATACAGCCCCAGTGGTAGTATACAGTAGCCATAGAGGTATATACAGCCCCAGTGGTAGTATCCAGTAGCCCCAGAGGTATATACAGCCCCAGAGGTAGTATCCAGCAGCCCCAGAGGTATATACAGCCCCAGTGGTAGTATCCAGCAGCCCCACAGGTATATACAGCCCCAGTGGTAGTATCCAGTAGCCCCAGAGGTATATACAGCCCCAGTGGTAGTATACAGTAGCCATAGAGGTATATACAGCCCCAGTGGTAGTATCCAGCAGCCCCAGAAGTATATACAGCCCCAGTGGTAGTATACAGTAGCCATAGAGGTATATACAGCCCCAGTGGTAGTATCCAGTAGGCCCAGAGGTATATACAGCCCCATTGGTAGTATCCAGCAGCCCCAGAGGTATATACAGCCCCAGTGGTAGTATCCAGCAGCCCCACAGGTATATACAGCCCCAGTGGTAGTATCCAGTAGCCCCAGAGGTATATACAGCCCCAGTGGTAGTATACAGTAGCCATAGAGGTATATACAGCCCCAGTGGAAGTATCCAGCAGCCCCAGAAGTATATACAGCAGCCCCACAGGTATGGCTTATATTGGCAGCCAGCCTACTTACATACACATACCCATACATACACACATATATACACACACACACACACACACACACATATATACACATACACACACACATACACAGCTTCCTACCTTGTCCCCCGTTCTGCAGTGCTTTCCGGTGTCCTCCGTGCTCCGTTCCCGGACTGCTGGGCCTTGTGGTTCCTCCTGGTTCCTCATCCTTCGGTTCTATCATGGGGGCTGCCATCTTGCTTGTTCTCTCCGCCCCCGGCCAGTGATGTCAGAGCAGGCCGCGCTGTGATTGGCTAGCACCCGTGATCACATGTCACGGGTGCTAGCCAATCACAGAGCGGCCTGCTCTGACATCACTGGCCGGGGGCGGAGAGAAGACACCAAGATGGCAGCCCCCATGATAGAACCGAAGGATGAGGAACCAGGAGGAACCACAAGGCCCAGCAGACCGGGAACGGAGCACGGAGGACACCGGAAAGCACTGCAGAATGGGGGACAAGGTAAGAAATACTGCGCAGCGCCCCCCCACCCCCCGCGCCCCCTCCCACCATAGGATTACCGTATTGACCCGTGTATAAGCCGAGGGGGGGACTTTTCAGCCCATTTTTTGGGCTGAAAAACTCGGCTTATACACGAGTATATACGGTAATTTAATTGAGAAAAAAACACAATACTGCACTGCTTGTTAATGATGGGTCACAGCTAAGATAATTATTTTTTGTGTCATATGACTTATTTACTCAACTTTATTTGTGCACTTTAAAAAAATGCATTTTAGGGCTGTGTCGGTGTGTCCAGCAGCTGATAGGTAGCAGTGCAATGTGATAGCAGAGAAAGGGCAAGATCAGAGATTGTGAGCTGTGTGGGGAGCCAGTAGAGGAGCTAATGACAGATCAGACAAGCTTGAGCCAAGGAAAGGAAAGAAGAGTTTGCACTGATCCTGACATTGCTCAGCACTGTGCTGTAGCCTTAGGTAATCTGATACATTGTCACCTCATCAGCTGCAGTCAGGAGCTTGCACACTGTGTAAGCCCCACCCCCTTACCTTATATGGCGATGTGGCCATATTCAGTGTGAAGACAGATGTGACTGAGAATGAACATATGTCTGCTTCAGACACAGTCTAGTGGGGATATTTTGTGGAAGGTTTATATGGTTTTACACCAGATTTCACTTAAAAAGTATATTTGAAAGTTTATTAATATCTCTTGCTTTACATTATTAAACAAAAATGTAAATGGCGGTTGCACTTTAGATATATTTTATTGGGATTTTATGTGATATACCAACAGAAAGTAGCAAGCATTTCTGAAGTGTAAAGGAAATTATACATGGTTTCATGGGCACATACTTAAAAAATATTAAAAAAATTGTGATGGGAATTTGTATTGAGCAGCCTGTTGTCTGATACTTTGTAGGACCACTTTTAGCTGCAATTACTGCTGCACCTTCTTCCACATGCTAGCTGTGTCCCCTACATCGCATATGAAAGAAGGTTCTCTGGTCACATAATATCAAAGTAGAATGTTTTGGGCTTAACGGAAAATGCTAAGTGTGGCAGAAAATTAACAATGCACAACACCCTGAAAACACCATTCACACCGTAAAACATGGTGATGGCAGCATTATGCTGAGGTGATCGTTTTGTTCAGCAGGGATTGGGAAGCTGATCAGTATACGCGAAGATGGATGGAGCTAAATACAGGGCAATCCTGGCGGAAAACCTATTAGAGACTGCAAATGATTTAAGACTTGGCCATAGATTTACCTTCAAACAGGACAATGACCATAAACAAAGCTACAATGGAATGGTTCAGATCAAAGCATATTTGCATGTGAATGGCCCAGTCACAGTCCAGACTTAAATGCCATTCCGTGACAAGACTTGAAAATTACTGCTCACAGACGGTCTCCATCCAATCTCACTGAGCTACAGCTTTTTTGCAAAGAAAAGAATATCGGTCTCTAAATGTGGAAAGCTGGTAGAGGCATACCCCAAAAGACTTACGGCAGTAATTGCAGCAAAACATTGTCAGGCTACTTTCACATCGTAATTTTTTCCTGTCCGTGGGGATCCTGTTTTTTTGCAGGATCTCACGGACAGGAAAGGACAGGACCGGATGTGTGCCTCCAGGTGCCATTTCTGTGTCCGGATCTGTGATTTTCATGGATCTGGACACAGAAAGGAGACCGAGCCTGCAAAGCGCAAGCAAATGGGGTACGTTTCACTTTTGCAATGTATATACATACATTGCGGAAGTGAAACAAGGGTAAAAAAAAAAAAAAAAAAAAAAAAAAAAAAAAGAGTAAGATTAAGAGGGGTGCCCAAACTTTTTCATATGACTGTACTTAGGAATTAAAGTGTCTAGGAATCTAAGCACCTTTATTTTACCAACCCATTACTTGTTAAATTCCAGCTGAAAATAAATACATGGTGTAACTCCCCTTATCAGTTATAGCCATACTAACTTGGTGAAAATGATCCTAATGTATAAGCTATTATACATCATTCACAATAGCCTGGTTTGGATACCACTAAAGTATTTCTATAAATTTCAATCACTTTTTAGAGAACTAATATGGAAAACAGAGATACCTTGTATTAGTTATGATTTACTGGAATAAGGGAAGGGTTTTTTTTTTTTTTATATATCCAGTTCCTGAGGAAGCATCAGGGAAACGCGTTGGGGCGTCCCCTAGTGGTCATCTCCACATTCAGGCACTGACATGGGTAAGCTTGGGCACAATTTCTATGTTGCTAAGTATGATGTATAATGGGTCTGAGTTATTAGTCAGTGGGTGTTGTATTAGTAGGGTGACATGGTATTGAACCCTCTATACACTACAAGCTGTAGCTCTTAGCCACATTTATACTAGGACTGCACAATGGTTTTTGTTAGAATCTGCTACCATGAATATGTCCTGGAGTGGGAGACAAGAAGACCCTAACCCCTTAGTGTCCTCTTTAATCCAGATCCATGTATAAACTTATCTTTTACACTTTCTAAGCACTTTGTACCTGCAATTTTTAATCTCCTTGATGAATCAATAAAAGCATCTTCATGAAAAGCAGTTAAACTTGTGCTCTAAATCATTTGGGTCAAAAACTCTCCATAACCTAAATCAGTATGTTGAATGTAATAAGGGAAGGGTGAAGGTTCTTTGGCTGCTACTAACCCTTGGATCTACTTTTGAGCATCCCAGCTCGAGGATAGAAGTGGTTGGAATATAGAAACTGCAAACCAGTTCAGTGGCTAGACTACTTTTGTAACACATGGCAATAAGGCCTTTCACTATCCCTGAAGGCAGGACTTCATATTTTAGCCAATGACAAACATCCAAAAATTTGGTAAACTGTCAAAGTGTGGGAAAAAAGTAAACGGATTATGGGGATTTCAGGATTCACTAACTTTATACCACTCCGGCGCAATCCAAAGATCACAGAGTTCTTCAGACTGGAGGGCTTTTCACCATGGGAATCAGTGGGTATTCATGCTCAGTCTCAGGTTCAGTTAGGTAGACTGTTAAATTGGTTGTCCGGGACTTATGTTATATTTCATATTTATATCTAGGCTGCAAAATGTTGACAATCTGCAATATACATGTTGTCAACATTTTGCAGGGTTTCCTAGATATAACACATTTGCGGCTGGCACGGAACGTCTATGGGGCGTGATTGTGCATGGAAATAGGGAGCTGGTCGTCTACACCTACTCTAGCACAATCACCCCCTCCCCTATTTCTAGCATGGCCAGCCACCCCCAGGACATACATGCCCACCCCCTCCCCACTGTACACTATGGAATGCCACCACCCACAGGGCTCCTACTGGCCGCCCCAGCCCCTAACATCACCACCCACCCTCTCTGCAAAACAGCGGTCCCCAGTGCACTGATACAAGGTGCCGAAACCGCTGCTGTGAAAGCGATTCCGGCACACTGTCAGTGCAGCAAGGACCCGCTGCATGTGTGTGCCGCTCACCCTGTGTACATTGCAGGTGGGGTCCGCAGCCATGGTCCCTGTTCTGTGCAGCCGGATCTCTGCTGTGTGGAGCGGTGCCCATCGCCTGATCTCTCTTGCTGAAGTGCTCCAAGACTTGAACATGGGCTCAATATATAGACCTTCAGTTTAAGGGTCTGTGCACACATTGCACACATTTTCCGCAGCATTTTCCTGCCAATTTTTTTTTTAAGAATGAAACTTTCATCTTATTATTGATGCTAAATATAAACTGAATAAATAATAAGTGCAGAAAGCAAATGCTCCATAAAGACACATCTGCAGTTTAGTCTTGGTTATTGCCAGCTTCATAGTCAGAGTACATAACCTTGTAGAGGACACAGCTTCTAGAAAGGTCACAACTTTAATTTTCCAATAGCTGCTTCTATTCTGCAGAGACTGAAGTTTAATTACCAATTAGTGTGCTGGTATAACCCGTCGCAGTAACAATGCTGAGTGCACTCTTCCCCCTACTGATTTTGCATGACCGCCCTCTCGCTGGTGATTGACAGCACAGACGTGCCTAAAGTTTTTCTACAGACAACGGCTTTCCCAGAACTTTCAATCTCCAGTGATGAAGACAGGGGCATGGATACCCTGTGGCAGACCAGCACACAGAGCTTCTTGGCCACTTCAAGGGTGCACCGAGCACCGTAATTAGCTTATATGATAACACTTCAGTCTCTGCACAGCGGAGGCAGCAATGAGAACATTATGGGTGTCATTTTCTACGAGCTATATCCATCACAAGGCTATGAATTTCTACAGCCAGTTTGAGCTAACAGACTCCTTCAAGCTACATAGGAAGCACTAAATGTGAAGAATGAGAAATGTTAAGCCTCATATATATTGGCCATATGATTTCACATGTAATATCCTCCACAGCACTTACCGTACTTATCGTATGTGTATAGTTTTATATGTACAGTTTGTGCAGACAACCTGAAAGCAACACAAAGTAGGACCACTAACCACTGTCCACACTCATTCCCATTTAACACACAAACATTTCACAGTTTTCATTTTAATTCTTGTTATTAGGTCATCAAATTTCTGCTACATTTTTAGGACACAGTCCCACTCTCTTCTTTTTCAGTTCTAGACAGCTGATTATCATATGAATATACAATACAACACTAATTACACTGTTAGATGCACATCTCTCGCCAGACTACTACAATCATATACTGGCATCTTCACATTTGTAAAAGCAATCATGTCACCTTGAGAAAAACCATTATCTGCAGATATTGGGCTAATCTACAGGTAACTAACAGTTAAATCCTGTTAGCTGGCTTGTGAGAGCACTGACTGCAGGGATAAAATGATGTTTATTCTCCCTTCAGCTGCCAGTCATGGGGGCGATGCAAGGAAATGATTACAGTTACTGCACATTATACAGTCAGGGGGCGTGGTCTGGAGCTCGAGGGAAATGGACGCAGCTTGAAGAGCTCCTCAGCACACAGCTACAATCCATCTAAAATCCTGGCCCTGACAAGGCATCCAAACATGGATCGATAACTAACATCTCCTCAGACCCTCCCTGAGTGAAATCGACCATCTTCAAACAACCTGAATCCTGGCATTGTCAAGCTACTTTCTCCCTCCACATGGCGCGGCCTTCACACTCTCCCGGAGAGGCACCTCCACTAAAGTGACAACCTCGCCTGCTCCCCCACAGACCGCCGGCTGATCTGAAGAGGAACCCTGCAGACTACACACACATACATCCCCCTATGAGACCGGTCTCTATCCTCTGAGAGGTGAGTCTGAATATCGTTGAACTGGGAGACCACTCGTCACCACACTTCATACATACCGCTGCCGGGAAATAACTTCACCCACCACCTCTCTGCGGCTTCCTAGCCCTTTAGAGACGACCCGCATTGACTCAGCTCTCAGAGCCCCTCTACTTGTTGAGGTTCCTGCCGGTCCTGGAGAGGTCCCGCTGTCTCCTTCAGATCCCGCCGCCTTTCACGTGCTGAAGCTGCGTGCGGCGATCTCCGGCAGCCCTGTGTGACGCGGCTCCAAGACCGCCGAAGCCGGCGAGATTCTCCAGCTGAGGGATCTGCCGGTCCTGGAGAAACCTTGCTGCCTCGTGCCCTGCTGTCCATATCGTGCTGAGACTGCATGCGACAGTCTTCTCCAGCTGCTCTGCGCTGACCCGACATCGGGACTAACAGCATCGGCGGGCCTATCTAATCTGCACAGAGAGGTCTGCTGGTTCTGGAAAAGAGGTGAGATCTAACCCCTTCTACTTATTACCGATCTCCTTGCCCAAAAGTTTCCCCACAGGAGTCAGGAAGGAATCTAGATCCCAGTATTTAACCCCTGTGGTACACCATCTCAGGAGAATCCACAAAGTGAGACTCACAAGACTGCTTTCCCCACACGGTGAAGTAAGGTCCTGGACTATCCCCTGCGCTCAGTATTCTCCTCATGTCAGATATTGGAAGAAGATCTACATCCACCTAATTCTCCTTTGTTTTTCTTAGATAAAGGGGATCTTCTAAAAGCTCAGTGTTAACCCACTTGACATCATTGGATATACTTAATTGAGGAATCCCCTCACCCTGGACACATTGATCACCTTTACTACCCACCCTGATCAAACCTCTTCATGTTCAGAGCTCAACGGACTATACATATTGTTTTGCATTTATACTATTCAGTAAATCTGTATAATGTGTACCAGTTATACCTGAACTTATAATAATAAGTCTATTGTGCCTTAAAGATATTACTGATTACTGTTTACTATAGACGGTGATATCCTACCTTCACCCCAAAATGCCTAACACAAAGGTAAAAAACGCAAAGGATAAATTAAACATCTCATCTCCTGAAATAGGTAAAACCTCTGAAAAAAAAACATCTACGAGAGACAGATCAAGATCCCCAAATACATTTGAAAAATCAGACCATTGGTCAGATAGCTTTGAAAATCTTATGGACGAATCCTCACTCTTTGATAACCCTCAGAGTTGTAGGAAACGGAAAGAGTTGGAGACCGAATCTTACTCTAAGTCCAGCCCCTCAGATCACAGATCAATACCAAACCATACTGATCTTAAAACCCCAACTGCTAGTCCATTGAGACAACGCGTGCGGGCAGATTCAAATCCAGAATTGAGACTAGATCTTGATAGGGACAAACCTCCCAACAAGGATTTCTTTTTAGAGATCTTTGGCAACTTTAGATCAGTCCTGGATAAACGATTTGATGATCTAGAGGGAGCTATATCAGCCATGGCGATTAAAACTGAAAAAAACGAACTTGACATTAAATCTCTCAATACCTCGGTTAAACAGGTCTCCAAGGAACAGAAAGCTTCTGATGAAAAAATTTTAGCAATGAAAATGAAGCTGACCGATATTGAAGATAGAGACAGGAGACTGAACTTAAAATTCAGAGGTATATCAGAGAACATCAAAACTGAGCAAATACAATCACATATCAAAAAAATCATTAGATCAGCTTTACCGATGTATCTGATCTTGACCTGACAATCGTGAGAGCTCACAGATTGATTAAACCCACCCACATAAAAGCAGATGTTCCTAGAGATATAATAGTCAGGTTCCATTTCTACCACACTAAGGAACGATTCCTAAACTT
Organism: Allobates femoralis; assembly: GCA_033576535.1. NCBI lineage: Eukaryota > Metazoa > Chordata > Amphibia > Anura > Aromobatidae > Allobates > Allobates femoralis. Next base: position 450,382,413 of record JARQOC010000001.1, read on the forward strand.
CCTAAAATCTCATAGGAACCTCCCCAAACCGTTTGAAAGAATCAAGATTCTCATAGACCTCTCAAAAGAGACCCTGAATCAAAGAAAAAACCTCGCTGAAGTCACTGAGGCACTACGCAAAAATGAAATCCTGTACAGATGGGGTTTCAATCCAGCTAAGGTTCTATTCACTTACAAAAGTAAATCTTTCTCAATAGACAATGCCAAAGAGGATATGAATACACTACGTCAACTAAATATTACCATTACTTAATCCATGTTTCATACAATATTAATGCTGTGGCTTTACTGACTGTAACTGTAGCCCACATAGGAGGTTTATAGTTCTAGTTAGGCCCTCCGATTTGGGACATTCTATTGTTATTTGCTATAGATATTCCTAGGATAGGTTTATATCCTATATTCTTCTAAGTTTTTCTTTATTCTAATTTACTGTACAAGTCTTGATATAACTGCTGTATTGTTTAAGACTTGAGGTAATTGTTTATTAGTTGTTTTATAAGATCTTTGAAATACTAATATGCCTATTTCAAAACCCGATTCTACCACCCAACAATATATACCGGAAAGACAACATGACAGACTCCTTACTTCCCTGAGACTTCTCCAAACTCAAAACAGGACTCAACATGTCACTTAAACTAATGTCGTACAATGTCAATGGCCTCAACTCACCTAAACGCAGGTACCTGTTATGGAAACAAATTAAAGAATCAAATTCTGAGATAATATGTCTGCAAGAAACAAGATTCTCCTCTACTAAACCACCTAGATTTGATAACAAAAATTTTCAACACTACTTTTATTCTTCAAACCAAAAAAAAAAGGCTGGTGTAGCCATTTTGGTAAAAAATTCTGTTACTTTTGAAGAAATCTTGACCCTTGCCGATCCCAATGGCAGATATCTAATTTTAATTTGTAAAATCAATAATGTAATTTACACAATAGTTAATTTATACCTTCCAAATAAAAGTAATATTACCTTCTTAAATAGAACCATAAAACTTGTAAATAAACACAAAAGAGGTGAGCTTATCATAGTTGGAGACTTCAATATTGTCCCAGACCCTATACTAGACTCCTCTACCAAATCTCGCTTCTTTACCCAACCTCTTAATCCATGGTTAAAATGTGCAGAACTGTTTGACGTGTTCAGATGTCTCCACGCTAACTCTATCGAGTTTACCCACTTCTCAGGTAGATACAATTCATTCGCAAGAATCGATTTAGTTCTCTCAAATCTCTTCTCCCTCCATAAATTTACAAAGATCTCAATTGGCCCAAGGACATGGTCCGACCATTCTCCTCTCCTTTTTTAATTCTCTTACTCACCAACAAACTACTCTGAAAAAATCTGGAGAAATAATAGTTTCTTATATACTCACCCCCACTACAAAACGGAAATCGAAAACACCATTAAAAACTACTTTTTAGAGAACGACACTAAAGAGGTTTCCATTACTACCCTATGGTCAGCATTTAAAGCGGTTTTGAGAGGGAAATTAATTCAACTTAACTCACACCTAAATAAACAAAAACGAGAAAGGACCAAAAAATTACTAGATAAAATCCAAATAACAGAAAATTCCCAAATTAACAACCCCAGCAATGATACATTGGAAAAATTATTCAATCTTAGATCCGAACTCAGAACAGCCCTAACCTCAGACTACGACAAAATGATTCAAAGATCCAAAACCAAATATTACCAATCCGACAATAAACCTACAAAATTTTTCGCATCTAGAATTAAAAATCTAAGGATAAAAAACAGAATTAGTGTAATCAAAGACTCAACTGGACAGAAGAAATACCACCCTAAAGAGATAACAAATATATTCGCTAAGTATTACGAATCCCTATATAACCTCAAATCGGACCCAAATACACATTTGGCGTCCTCCCAAACTATCTTGAAATTTTTAGACTCCCTGAACTTACCCAAACTTTCAAACTCAAAAATCGATGATCTAAACACACCCTACTCCTCCCTTGAAATATCCACATTACTCCTGAAGTTAAAAAACGACAAATCTCCTGGCCCTGATGGCCTACAAAATGAATTATATAAGTCTTATTCTAACCTAATATCCCCCTATCTAGTCCGATTGGCAAACCATACAGCATCACAAGGCCAACTACCCCCAGAAATGCTGGAAGCAACAATAGTTGTGATTCCAAAGAACAAGGGAGACAACACAGACACAAAAAATTATAGACCCATCTCACTACTCAATAGTGATATAAAAATTATAGCTAAACTGATAGCTAATAGACTACAAAAACATATCAACGATCTTGTCAAAACTGATCAGGTGGGATTCATTCCAAATAGAAATTCATCCGATGCCACTAGAAGAATTATTAACTTAATGTCCTATACAGAACTCTCAAAAAACCCGACTGTCTTCTTGGCTTTGGACGCCGAGAAGGCATTTGATAGGGTTAATTGGAAATTTCTCTTCCACACTCTCAATAAATTTGGCATTACAGGTAACATCTTTAACTCAATCTCTGCCATGTATCTTAATCCATCAGCAAAGATTTATGCCAACAATACCCTATCCCAAAAGATTACAATGTCCAATGGTACTAGACAGGGCTGTCCTCTATCTCCCCTCCTTTTTGCCCTTTCTATAGAACCCCTAGCAGAATCAATTAGACAAAATAAAGACATTAGAGGCATCAAGCTGAAATCCCAAGAACACAAAATCACACTATTTGCAGACGACATTTTATTATCCGTCACCACCCCCTTAAAATCACTTCACCACATCGTCTCCACTATTGAAGAATTCTCCAGAATATCCCACTATAAAATAAACGCCAATAAATCTCAAGCTCTTAAATTCAATATAGACAAAACTTTCCTAAAATACCTGGAAAATTTATTCCCATTTTCATGGGAAAAAGATAAAATATCCTACCTAGGTATATGCCTGACAAAACGGTTCAAAGAAATTATTAAAGTTAATTTCACCAACCTACTCAACACCTTTCAAGAAGATACACATGCCTTATCCAAACTACACCTATCCTGGACAGGTAAAGTGGTGGCATTCAAAATGAAAATCTTCCCTAAATTCATTTATATGATCCGAGCCATCCCTCTACAGATCCCTAAATCTTGGTTTAACAAATTCCAAAAACAACTTAGAAAATTCCTTTGGAGTGGTGGAAGATCCAGGATATCTAGTTTCACTACCGAAAGACATAAAAAAAGAGGAGGCCTTGGAATACCAAATCTCTACTACTATTATCTAGCCTCAATCATAAAACTATCCCAGAGCTGGTTCAAAGATAACAGAGATTCCTCCATCTGGACATCCATTGAAAAAGACTTATCCAACACCACCTCTCTTCCGGCTCTAATCCTAGTACATCTTCATAAACCGACCAAAATTTCTACATTCCCACCAACTATTCGAGCCACACTTTCAGCATGGGAACACTTATACAAAAAAATCAACCCCATACCTACACGTTCATCCCCTAAAAACATTCCCATTGAAACACTAAAGCTCAGTATTCCTGGTCTAGACATATCCTCCTGGATGGAAAGAGAAATACACTATGTTAACACCCTATTCCCTGATGGTAGTTTAATACCTTTTAGATCTCTGGAAGAACAATTCAAACTAACATGGAGAGACAGAACTGCCTGGAGATTAATAAACTCCTCCTCAATCTCCTTGACCTCCCACTTTTCCTTCCCAAAACCCTTATCTGATCTATTTGACAATCCAAACAAATCTCTAATTTGGTTAACTAACAATATTTATAGACTTTTAAACGAAGATCTTGTATTTCAGAAACTATCTTACATTACCGCATGGGAGAATGAATTAAACTCAACTATAGATCTAGATAAACTAGCTTCGACAATAGAATTCTCCTACTCTAACACTCTTTGTGCCTCTATACAAGAATCATACTTTAAACTACTAGCTAGATGGTACTGGACTCCGTCAAAATTAAATCGTATTGACCATAAAATATCCCCAAACTGCTGGAGAGAGTGCATGCAAACAGGGACACTCTCACATATCTTCTGGAAATGTCCAAAAATTGTGAGATTTTGGGTTGAAGTCCAAGACCTTATATTTAAAACTACCAGTATGAAGTTAACACTCACTCCCCAAATGGCTCTTCTCTCACTAGGAGTTACAGACCTTCCCCACAATATTAGATTTATTACTTCCCAGATTCTTTTAACCGCTAAGGTCCTCCTAGCCGCTAGATGGAAAACTACAACCATACCTACATCCTTGGAATTAATTGATAGGATATCCTCCCATTGCACATTCGAATTTAGTTACGCTATTAGAAACAATTCCTACAACAAATATCTCCGCAATTGGGAACCATGGATATTATCCCACTCTCTTAAACATCTTAACAGGACCATTGACGACACCACCACCACATCATAATTCTCACATTTTAGGAACCTTTAAATGTCTCTAGGGAAAAAGAAGGAAGGAGGGAAAGAAATGAAAAATAACCTGGCTACCTCCTTACTTAAATGATTTAATCGGGTATAATAATCTATTCTAATGTACTCTTAAGTTATGTTTGTTATACTTGTCGCGTTTAAGACATAAAGTACTTACTTGTTAAAATTCAGATTGTATAAACATACAACTCACATTGTAACCCTATGATTATCCCAATGTTTCTGTTTGTCTACGTAATGTAAAATATCCCTATGTACATTAACTACCTTGTATAAACTACCCAATAAAAATATTTGAGAAATAATTATACAGTCAGGACTTTGTAATCATTCACTGACACTCTGCTATGCAGTGTGCAGTACAGGCTGTCAATCAAAGTGCCAGGGAGAGATAACAGCCTCCATCTTTGTATAGCAAGTGGAGACTATATGATCGCTCCCTGCTTCGTTCTTATAACTGGAAGCAAGCAGCTGCAGGGAAAATATAACTTCATACTCTCCTTGCAGCCGCTGATCCAGTGAGCTGTCTACACAGATTTAAACAAATAAATATAGTTTTACTTATAACATTTCTATAAAGCCGGTGTAACACGAGCATATGACTTGTGACAGTGCAATGCGAGAAAATCTTGCAGTGTGTTCGACCCAAAATTAGAAAATGATGCAACTCAAACCTGCAATGTTTTCCTCAGCCCTAATGGGACTGAGGAAAAAAAAAAATTAAAATATCACTGCATGCTGCGATTGTCAGCGAGTTTTCGATCACACGCACCGTACATGCTGTGAGGCACCGCCGGCATGGTCCCCATGGCCGGGGCGCATCACATGCAGGATCAGGGTATGATCCTGTTCACACTGGCCGGTTTTATAGTGGATGACGCTGTGTGAACCTATCCGGAACACAAGGAGTTAAATGTGATAGTGTGTGCTGTAAAGCTGAACCATTCATGAGACTAATGAGCAGCTGTGAGTGGCTCATGAGACCAATGAGGCCCTGAGGAATGTAATGGGTGCTGATTGCTGACAGCCCAGGTGGGCTGAGTAGTAGCAGCTCTGCTGGATGAGTCAGTGGGGGAGTGGCAGGCACAATAAGAGCCTGCCAGCTGAGCGATTGAGAGATTGCAGAGAGACTTGTGAGATCAGTATGATCCTGACCACCAGCCAGAGTGCAGAGCAGTCCAGGGCTCTGTGTGTGTGAACATGATAGGAGCATGCTAGCTCCATACCGATGCCTAGGACCGAGGTCGTGATAGCTCCTGCAGTGGGGAAGCCGTGGCTGAACCGGGTGGATACTGGTCCGGGCGTGGGGTGAAACACGTCCGGTAAAGGAGCCCTTGGGGGACGCTTGGTGGACCCGTGACCCAGGTAGCGAGACCCGGATCCGTGCCCGGTAAGAAAAGCAATTCCCGTGTGATGGAGTGAGCAGTGTGTAAATCATGCCAGGCGAGCGTAGCCGCCCTTAGGTCCGACTAGTTAGTCAGTGATGGACCTGTTGAACCGGAATGTATTTTATGTCTTTTTAAAAGACCCAGCGAGTGTGTGTAGCCCTTCGGGAGACGATTGTATGAAGTGTGCCAGGCGGGCATAGACCGCCCTTAGGTCCGACTGAGATAGTCGATGGATGGACCTGATGAACCGGAATGTATGTAGCCCTTCGGGAGGCGAATGTATGTAGCCCTTCGGGAGGCGAATGTATGTAGCCCTTCGGGAGGGAATGTATGTAGCCCTTCGGGAGGCGAATGTATGTAGCCCTTCGGGAGGCGAATGTATGTAGCCCTTCGGGAGGCGATTTTATGAAGTGTGTCAGGTGGGCATAGACCGCCTTTGGGTCCGACTCAGAGTCAGTTAAAGGACCTGATGAACCGGAATGTATGTATGTACTAAAGGTCAGATGCAGGGGTTAATAGGGCTCCTATAGTAGGGTAACGGATGGTTGTCACGGTACTAAGG